>JALIGW010000001.1:176465265-176480265 GCA_023053685.1 Diadophis punctatus similis | reverse complement strand
AATAAAATAATAAAAAATAAAATAAAATAAAATAATAAATAAAATAATAAAATAAAATAAAATAAAATAAAATAAAATAATAATAAAATAATAACAAAATTTCTAGTTGCCTGCTTTGGCTTTTCTGAAAGACAGAACTTGAATGGTCAAAAAACCAGTTTTGGCAGGGCATATGGGGCAAATCAGCATTGCAGGCCATCTTAGCTGTTTTCAAGTCTATAAGACATTATCTCTATATTTACCAAAAGTGGACAAAGCAAGAAATAATGGGCTAAAATTCAAATGGAAAAGGATAGGGAGGGTGAACGTGATTTACTAATGGTGGAAGAGAGCTGGAACATTAGGAACTGGGTGAAATTTCCATTCCAGTGACCAGTCAGCAAATATGTAATTAACACTCACAATACTTTGTCCCTTCAAGTAAACGACAAATTGTTTCCCTACCTCCATTGTTAGATAGAACTTAATTATTGGCAATTGAATCCTGTTTCAAGGAAGTGTCTTGTTTTCCTGAAAATAGCACCACCAAGCCAAACAGAAGAGTACACGTGGAAAGTACGTGTACTCTTAATGGGGGAAAAATGGGAAGTTTTAGGAGAGGTTCTGGAGGGTTTCTCCCTATATCACTCAGTTCGCTGTTGCATTGGCCCTGCTACAGTACATGCATCATTAGAATCCCACCCCACATGTTCATGAATACATGCTTGTCATCACATACTACCATCCTTGGAAAATCATTGGGCAGGCATATCTGAGGGATAGGGGAGGGTTTCTGTTTTCTTAGATGCATTTTCAGATCATTTTCTGAGAGCCAAGGAAGCTAAATTGCTAATATTTGCTTTCTTTCTTTCTTGTTGCTCTGAGTAATGGAGAAAGTGTCTCAAGGTGAAATGAACTGAAATCACTAGGCTGTTTAAAAGACGGCACTGCTATTAAAAAAAAACCCGCAACAGATGCCAAAAGGTAATCTGCTGTAGGATGCCTTCTTACCCCAAGCTTTTCAGCTTGCTATCAGGCATTTTTAAGCAGCTCTCCTTTTCAATCTTCTTTTTGATTTCAACGGAGGCACTGTCGTGGTAATAGAATTCTGGGAACTTTGTAAAAATGGTGTTTCACTGCTGTTTGATGTGATCTCTTTGAGTCACCTGAAAAATAAAAGTATCTAGGAGGAAAGTGTATTTTTGTCTACAGATTCATATCAGATGGCATTAAAAGTTAATTTTTTTAAAAAAAATTCTCATGGCACACTATGATTCTATAAATCAAAACTGTCAATTGTACTGCTTATATCACCTTATAGTCTATTATAGATGTCTATGAATTTCAGTGAAATAGCACTGCAATCAATATATTTATGCAATGCAATGTTTTAGTTTCCAACATCAATTCTGTAAAAATGGATTTAGAACGATACTTTTCATAGTAAATGTAACCCCAACTCATCAACAGTTCTATTATTGATTTCTTTACTGTGGAAATCAAAAGAAAAACCCAGTTGCATTCAACTGCTGTCTTTCTTTATTGGACTGAAAGCATTTTGGTGCACTGTATTGGTTAAAACACTGGCCTTAGGTAGCAATATACACTTCCTGTTAAATTCCAATTTCTGATATCTCACAAGAGATTTTAAGTTTCTCCAGTACTGCATTCATCCCGACAGCAAGCATAGAAGGAGAACAAAGTTTTATTTAAAGGAACAAAAGCCACTGAAACGATAGGGAAATTTTGCAACTACTTAATCAATTCATCTGTTTAGGTAAAGATTGTGTCCATACACAATGTTATAATGTTTTTAGTCATGGTCTGTTAAACAGGAGTGGGTGGATTTGTGTTCTTGCTCAACCAACAATAACCTAATCCCACTTTGGCTGAGACTTGTATAAGTTTTAGATCAATACAGTTTTATTCAAAGGACAATTAAAGGTATTTTTTATATTCTTTTGCTGTCAGACTTCTTGTCCCCCCAAAAAAGTTATTGTTAAAATAACCATTATATTAATAGCTGGCTGAGCAATTTTACATTCTGCTCAAAATCTTTGATGATGGACATCTGTGATATATTCAAAATCTATGGCCTGCGAAATTGGCAGGATGAAGAGGAAAATAAATATTTTCCCCAAGTTTTAAACAAACTAACATTCTTTCAGTTTACAAGTAAATGGCTGGTCTACAACCTCCTCAGATTGGAACGAGATAAAAGTGGCCATAACCTCCTACCCCTTGAGAATGGGGGGGTGGGGGGAGAAGGGAAATCTAAGGTTGGACCTCCCCCTCCTTTGTCCATTGATTTTGGAAGGAAGAAACTGAATAATGCTCACAGAATGATGTTTTAAAGGGATTACATTGCTTTTGAGATCCAAAGTAGTGTTTCAAACATATGCTGAACATAGCCCAGAAAAACAATTATTCAAATCTCTGCTCAATTGTAAAACTTACTGATCGAACTTGGAGTGAATTGACCTCTGTGAATTATGATGAAACTGTCAGGGTTCCAAATAGCATCCAAACTCAATCAGAGTCCGAGGCAAATGTTAGAACTATGTTCAAACGATTGGGTTTGCTAATATATGAACAAGCCACAAATCAATGTTATGTGTATATTGCTTTAACTGCATTGAAGGCTGATTACTATATAAGGCAGCAAGAGAGCATGCTTTGAATGTCTGTCTGTGTGTATTTGAAGGTGTGTTCCGGAGTGTTGACTCTCTGCTGATTTACCTCTGCTGCTTCACTGTTGAGTAATTGTCTTTGTGACTGTGTGAAATTGCTGTGAAGAGCTGCTGTGAAAAGAGTAACTAGCTGTGATAGTGTAGATTTGATTGTTAGCTGTAATCTTTCTTTGTTAGTTAAAACAGAGATAGGCAAGAAGAAGATTCTTCGCATTGACTGACTTACTGTGTATGACTTGGACTTCCTATTGAACTTTGCTACTACTTTAAATAAACTATTTGTAAATAATAAACATATCTGTTTATTGACTGAATAGCAACTCATATCAAATTGCAACACCACAACCACAATCACTATTTCACTGTGTATGTGCTTAACAGCACAATGACTCCTTAACAGCAAAGTATTCCTCAAAGTTCCAATTTATTAGCAGAGCCATGTTGGCACACCTGGGAGAAACCCAAATCTGAAGTCCCCAGGGTTTTTCCACCCAGTTGAAAGTTCAAGCCCTTGTCCCCACAACCCCAAGTCCATCACATTGACCAATATTCAACTGCCAACCTGGCAAGCATCCACCCATCTCCTTCAGTGCAGGTGCAGGAGTGCAAAGACAAAGGATGACCTTGACTATCTAGAAAGAATTTGTTATGGCTACATACAGACAGCCCTCATGCATTTTCCCCTCCCAGATTCCCACAGTAAATAATGCAAATTAAAAGACTATAACATGTGGCAGGCCAAAGACCCCAACTAAAATGGCTTCGGCCTGACAGAAACACTGAATTAGTTCTCCTTTACATATATCAGGAACCAGGTGATAGTCCACACTGAGAGACTATGTCACCTGGGCTTCCATAATAGCTAGTTTTCTTAAAAGCACTCAAGTGAAAAATCATATACCCATAAATACATATTAAACATTATTTCCCCCCCACTGGGGAAAGGCTTAGAAGTAGATGACATCCTATTTGAAAAGTGGCATGATGTATACCACATGTACAAGTAATACAGGTATAAAAGTAACTGCCCAGTTTTACAGTGGTAGAAAATGGCAAGCTATTGGCTGCAGTTTGATTTTCTTAGCCCATGAGGAATAATTATAACAGAAAGCAAATTCTTTAATAATTTAAATAATTTCCTAAATGTAGTAACATAACCCCAGTAACTAGTGAACCAGAGGTGGGTTCTATTTTTTTTACTACTGGTTCTGTGGATGTGGCTAGGTGGGGGCATGTGACTGTGTGGCCATGGCCAACTTGACATCACTCATGCACACTCAGTCACATGACCCCCCACCAACCCACGCCCACCAAAATGGTGGCAAAAATTTTTGACACTTTTTTTTGACACTCCGGCCCCATATCCAGGTCGGGATGCCGTGGGGTGGCAGTGGTCATCTCGGCTTTCCCTCCATTGCCCTTCCTGTCTAAAAAGTGCCTTTCTCACCTCTGACGGGCCTTCCCCGTGGTTGCAGCTGAACCACCCCATTCCTGCTGGTGCGCTGAGTCGGGCCGGCTGGGTCCTGTCCGCAAGATGAGTGTGCAGGAGAAAGGCTTCACTCTGGACCTGTTTCACCGAGGACACGCCCAGGCCCCTGGTCAAGAGGGTGACCCTGTTTCTGTGGCCCGCTGGCCACAGCTTTTCGGATGGGAAGGGCAATGGAGGGAAAGCACGAAGATGGCGGCAGCTTTCTTCTTGCCAGCTGACTGGAGAACTTTTTGGCATTGTTGTTGCCGAGCTCCTGGAGAGCCACGCTCAAGCTGGCAGCCTCCAGGTCAGGGGGAACTGACCACTGCCTCCTAGCTCAGAAGTTAGCTGGGGGCGAGCCAGGCAGGGGCGATGGCAATGGCAGAGTCCGGCACTCGGGGAGGGCAAGGTTAGCTAGCATGCTCCCAGCCGTGCCCTGCACTGCCTCCACTGGCTTAGGGCAGCGGGCTCACCTGCAAACCAGATGAGCCGAGGAACTGTGGGGAGCCTGCCGTGTGTTGCACCCCCTCCCAGCACTTGCCCGCAACTCTGTGCCATTTTCAGCCACCCAGCTTACTGTGCTGCCCCCATCCCTGTTGCAGCTCCAACGGCAGTGGCTTATGTTCCCCTCTGTTGCATTTGGCACCTTTGAGGGATAGATGAAGGCGGTTTTAGTTCATTGCCGGTAGTGATTGCGGAGTGCGAAGCTCCTGTGATCAGCGTTGTATGCCGCATGCTGAGGCGCCAACTCCAGCGATCAAGCCTCTCGCCACAATGAGATTGGAGCGCTAAGCTCCTGTGACAGCAGAAATAGCCATTAGGCTAGAGCACGGCAGTTTGGATGCAGAGGTTGTTGGTGGCAATCTGTCAAACTGAGCGCAAAGCTTCTGAGGCCATGACCGCCCAAATTAGTTGCTAAGTAAGAGTGCGGACTCTTTAATGGCGGGTTCGGTGGTGGCAAACAGTCAAATTAGAGCGTGAAGCTCCTAAGGCCACAACTGCCTTAATTGGCTGCAATAAGAGCGCAAGGCTTTTGGCTGGCGGGAAAAATGGCGGCAAGCTGTCAAGTGGAGCGTGAAGCTCCTGAGGCCACAACCGCCTTATTTAGCCGCAAAATGAGAGCACAAGGCTCTTGACTGGTGGGATCGTTGGTGGCAAGTTGTCAAGTGGAGCGCGAAGCTCCTGAGGCCACAATGCTTAACTCTGCCATTAAGATGAGCACAAGGCTCTTAGAATGGCGGTTTCATTGGCAGCTATCTGAAATTGGAGCGCGAAGCTCTTGAGGCCACAAAATGCTGTAATCCGCCGTTAGGAAGAGCGCAAAGCTCTTTTAATGGCGGGTTCATTGGCAACTAGTTAAATTGGAGTGCTAGACTCCTGAGGGCACAAATCACTGAAATAACTGTTAAAAAGAGCACGAGGCTCTTAAAGTGGTGGCTAGTTGACAGCGCTCTGTAGGTGGAGCGCAAAGCTCCTGAGTCCACAGCTGCAGTGCTAAGGCGCAAAATAAGGGCGCGAAGCTCCTTTAGCTAACGGCTTGCCTGCTGCTGAAAACAGGGGAGCAAGGGAGTTCCTGTGACAGACTAAAATGCCGAGGCACCAACTGCAGTACAATGTCACTTGACAGGCAATGATCTCAAAGGCCGTACATGGCTAGAGACGAAGCTCGTAGCCAAATCGACCCAGCGACTCTACCAGATGGAGCGGGAGTCAGCTGGGGAATAACTCACAGTAATAAAGTCCCGAACTATCCTTATACTCGGAATCAGAAGTCAGGAATGGGAAGGAAGCTTGACTCGTCTGTCCAGGCTGAGGACTGAGTCAAAAGCTGGGAAGCCCTAGCAACAGAGGTCTGGCATTTCAGCTCTGACAGCCCAATCAACTGAACAGATGAGGTCAACCCATTCCTGGATGCTATCTCCATCCACTATGGAGAATGGAGGTGTTATATAACCCTAACCTGAGCTGCTGCATCACCAGTTGAAGCTTCCAGGTAGTCTTCAAGGACAGCCCCATGTATTAGCACATTGCACTAATCAGGTCCTGAGGTGACCAGGACATGAGTAACTTTCTGAAGGGCTCCTCAATCTAAAGAAAGATTGCAACTAGAGCACCAGATGAAACTGGGCAAAGGTCTTCCTGGCCACAGCTGCCATCTGACTAACAATTGTAAGATGAAAAAGACCTCCAAATTGTGTACCTTTATGTCTTTTTTTCTTACTTATAACTAGGCCTGTCCATGTGACCAGTGGGAATATTTAACTTCATGAAAGTTGGGAAGCCTTTCCCAAGAAAGTAGAAAAGGTGATCTGTCACCAACTAATCTGTGTAGACCTTATTTGGAAATATATATTGGGCAGGGAGAATGCAGTCATACTGTGATCCTGAATTATAGTGAGAAACTGAATGTAGGTCTATTGTTTAACAATGTAAAGAAGTTTTTAAATAATCCCACTGGTCACATGGATAGGCCTTGTTATAATTAGGAAATATTGCAAAACAGCTACTTTGCTTAACTTGGTGGATGTTGTGGATTGTTGTTTCCATTATCCTCACCTTGTTTCACTTGATGGAAACTGTCTACCTAAAGGTGCTTTTTGTCATGGCCCCGTCAGAGCCCGGGTTTGAGGAGAAGGAGGAGATGGAGGAGATGGAGCTGGGGCTGACAGAGAGGGATGGCGCAGTCCCTATGGCCCAGGAGGATCTGGGAAGGAGGAGGAGCTGTCCCAGGTCCCTCAGGCCTCGGAAGAGTAGGCAGGGAGGAAGAAAGGGTGCAGGATGACTGAGCAAGGGGGGAGGAGAGGGAAAGAGCAGGCAGCAGATCAGAGCAACAGAGCTCCGGAGATGAGCAACTGCCTCCCCGCCTAATCCCAGTGTGCGGAAAATGGGGAGGAATTAGAGTCAGCAAAGGGCAGCCCAACTAATCCGGAGGAGGGCGCCCCACCCCTCCTCACAAGGCTCATCTGGGGAATGGTATTTAGGGAGATGCCATGAGGAGGGGCTTTTGCCAGGAACAAGTGTTTGTTTTCGGATTACACTCCCCTGGCTTTGACTCAGACTTTTTGCCTGGCTGTGAAGACTGCTTTACCTTGCTTTGAGGACTGTTCTTGTCTTGTCCTAGCCTTGAAAACTTTGCCTTCGGAACTGCCCTTATCTTATGCCTCAATTTTTGCATTGTGGACTGGCTGGGTAATCTATGAACTGTTGTTTGGGGGACTGAAGGTGGAGCCTTACTGGTCAGTGGAGGGTCATTTGTTTAATCATTCCCAAGAGAAATAAAGAACTCTCTGGAGGCTTGCCTAATCGTGACCACCTGGGTCATAACACTTTTTCAGGATGCAACAGAATGGAAGGATTTATAGTCCTTGCAGACAGCTTGGATGAGAAGCGAAACATCTTCAAAAAAAAAAAAAAACCAAGAAAGTCTAGTTGCCTCCTGAAAAAGCATCGTTGGGTCAACCACTACCAGGATGACTGAGAATCTGCATAGACTTTTATGTCAACCTAAACTTTTGGAAGCTATTAATTTTGGTGAAACTACATTAGAGAATATGTTTCACAATGTGTCTGCAGTGCTCCGAGCACTGCATCACCCTGCTGTAATTTGTTCAATATTAATAGATCAAAAGTCTTGCTTCACCTTATTTTGCTGGTAATATTTCACACTTCAAATGTTTTTAAATCTGTCGTGTGCTGGATAATCTCCCCATAAAATATCCCAGTTGTAGAATCTTTAAGAATGACTGGATCAGAAATGGCATATTGATCATACCAGTCTGTAAATATACTGCAACATAGCAATCAATAACTTACAGAATGATGACAGCGAGTGCAATGAGTCATTTTTGGCTCTTATCTATCGGAGCCTTGGTTTTATTTTTTGAAATTGCAGAGAAACATTGATGACGGGTTTGTATCTATGCACACATGGAATTTAGGAATAGATAGATCCCATCTCTCATATATGAAGTGCAGGTATCTTATTTTATAGTTGTTTAAGTTTCAAACATAAATGATGACTGAAGTCCAGGATGGTTACTCAGAAAGTACTTTATTTAACAAGGTCAGATTTAAGAGTCTCTCACAAATAATGACATTTTGCTATAGACTTGTTTTGAAACAGACTATCAAATCAGATTTAGAATTCTAGTTACCAAATGCTGGATATACTGCAAATTCTATGTAGCAAAATTGTGAAATCATGACTTTTACTCTCTTGATTTCTGATTTGAATCAGTACGTGTAACTCGGGGGGGGGGAGACCAATTCATCCTTCAGATACAGACCAACTCGGACCTTAAAACCATTTTCCCAAATCTTTTGCAGCTCACCCAAACTGGATAAATGGTTAGAGACAGACCTTCTCAGTAATGATTTATGGTACTTCAATTTTACAGAAGAACATCTGTAGCAAACCTTGCCTGCCAGCTTCTCTGTTCCAAATAAATATTTGTTTTAGGAGCTGCTGGGTGTTTTGTCATATTAACAATAAATGGTTTGCACATCTGTTACCATTCAACTACTACGGTTTAGCGGAGTGGTTAAGGCAGCGGTTCTCAACCTGGGAGTCATGACCCCTTTGGGGGTCAAACGACCCTTTCACAGGGGTCGGGAGACTTCGCCCGGATGCCACCATTTGGGTTCTTTTACCCTCTGCGCATGCGCAGAACGCTTTGTGCATGCACAGAGGGTAAAAGAACCAAAATGGCTACGGCGGGGTGGGGGTCGCGGCGGTGGGCACGGTGGCGGGGTGGGACGTGACGGGCGGGTGGCAGGTCGCGGCATTAGGTAGGTTGAGAACCACTGGGTTAAGGTGTTGAGCTAAGATTTGACTATGAAATTTAAACTGAATTATTTTGGACCATTCTCTTTCAGCCTAACCCTCCCCACAGGATTGTTATTGGGAGAAGAAAATAGGAAAAATATAGGTAGAGATAGATACCTTCATGCCCTTGAAGGAAACAAATTAAACAGTAATCTCATGTGTTAATGAGCAGATTATTGTTTTATTTACAATTATTCTTGGTTGTTTTAGCCTTTCTAGGACTTCTTTTAGGATTTAAGTGAGGGTTACAAATAATCCTCAGTAGTTTAAATAGAACTGCTTCTTCCTCTGTTCAGTTAGAGTTGTGCCCTAAGGACAATATTGAGCTGAGGACTTGGCTTGAGCTAGTTCTCTTATTGTCCATTTGTCACTTTAAATCCATGACTGAAGCCAGGTGTTGCAGGCAGTCCCACAGATGCTGATATCTACGGAGGTGGATAAGCAGCAGAATGGGAAGGATCTGGAGGCAGAAGAACCACTACCTCAGAAAGAGAGAGCTGGCCCTTTAACATAACCAAAGCAAATTAAAGTGTAATATAACTAAAGCAAATTTTCAATGTTTTTTTAAAAAAATCTATATTATTATTCCAAAGTATTCACTATTTTGTTTCCATACTTTTAACTTCAGGGATTGAATCACTGAGGCTCTATGGAGTTACAGCGGTGAAAAATAGTATATGTAAATGTAACATTTAGGCTAATGGATTTTTTTTTTCCCCTTTCCTGAAAAAGCAGTTCAAAGAACACCAGCTTGAAGCTATTGGTTAGCCTGCAAAATCTCAGGCAGGAGACCAAACTCTTCTAACCTCAAGGAGACTTTGCATGGGGCTAATTAAAAAAACAAAGCCATTAGACTGGTGCTGATTAGCTATTTACATTTTTGATGAAAAGTTCTGAAGCAGTGTTTTGATCGTTAATTAGAGTTGGCCTTTGTAAGCAATTCTTTCCTACACTTTCAACAAAAGCTAACTCGGAATTCTTCACTCAGTTGGTTAAAATAAATAACATAGTGCTTTTAGCTCTCCTCGAAGCAGGCATTTTAGCAAAATAGGTGCTGGAAGGGAGAGAGATGGAGGACTGATTCACAAATAGCCAATTTAAAGCTTTCCAATCTCTCACAGGTTGGAAATAATTTCAATTTTAAATGATAGGAAATCAAATTCTCCTCTTCTTCATAACCTGAGCTACAGAATAGTGGCTGTTTGTAAAGAAAATGATGCCCAAGGGGAGCAGATTTCTGACTGATCATTTTTTTTTTGACATGTTAGGGTGGGGAAGATAATGTTCCACTTTAGTTACTGATGCAATTTGATAGCATCCTGTTGCCTCGGAACATATGCTTTTCTTCATATGAATCATGGTTTGCTTTTCTCAACAGAGAATTAGATGAGAACAGACTGGCTGTTCCATAATCCAGTTAAACGGAGCTCCTCGGATGCAAACTCCTCCCGTTCTCATTGGTGTGCAGGGCCTTGCATGATTCTGATATCGCAGTGAATTCTTCTGGAAAAAGATAGTAAGTAGCCACATTCAACCTGCCCTCATCCGGAACTATGGGCCAAATTAGATGTGATAATGCAGAAATAATTGCTGCGAAAGCCTATTATTTAAATGAAGAGAAAACCTGGCTTTAAAAAAAAAGATGCAAGGGAAAGCATTTTTATTGGGAGAAATAGGAAATAAAACACATTCAGGGGGGAAAAAAAGCAAAGCAAAAGGACCAAAAGTAATGGCAGATTTGAAATGCACCATTTCTGCCTTTCAGTTTTTAGCTCTTTAGCCTTGCATTTTCACCCGCAATCTGAAACCACAACTTTTGGGTTGCTTTGATGTGAGCTTTGTTGCCTCAGACAAGGAAACCACAACCACAGTATTTAGGAGGCATCTAGGGGTCCAGATTTAATTTAATTTAATTAATTTAATTAAAAGTTCTTATAGGCCGCCCAATCCCGTAGGACTCAGGGCGGCGTACAGCAAGGATAAGAACAATACAATATAATAAAAAAACAATTTAAAAACATTACAGAAGTTAAAACAAAACCATTCATCCATGGGGAAAATCGATCTTCTTCACCCCGCCTGCTGGAAAAGCCATTTCTTTATGGCTTTGCGGAAGGCCAGTAGGGTGGGGATAATCTGGATCTCTGTTGGGAGTTGGTTCCAGAGAGCTGGGGCTTCCACAGAGAAGGCTCTCCCCCGAGGTCCCGCCAACCGACATTGTTTGGCTGATGGGACCTGGAGGAGACCAACTCTGTGGGACCTAACCGGTTGTAGGGAGGTATGTGGTAGGATGCGGTCCCAAAGGTAACCTGGCCCTGAGCCGTGTAGGGCTTTAAAGGTCAAAACCAACACCTTAAATTGCGTCCGGAGACTAATGGGCAACCAATGCAGCTGGCGGAGAATGGGTGTTACATGGGTGTATCTCGGGACACCCACCACAGCTTGCGCAGCTGCATTTTGCACCAATTGCAGTCTCCGAATACTCTTTGAGGGTAGCCCCATGTAGAGCGCATTACAGTAGTCGAGCCGCGAGGTGACACGGGCATGAGTGACTGTGAGTAAAGCCTCCCTCTCCAAGTAGGGTCGCAATTGGTGCACAAGGTGAACCTGTGCAAAGCCAGATTTATCACCTTTTACTTTTCCTACTTCTTTGGGCACATGGCAGTAATTTGTAACATTCAATATGGTCAAATTTTAAAATTCAAATTTGCTCATCGGTCAGTTTTATAAACCAAAACCAGAACAACAGCCAGTCATGTCTTCCTACTGCCGATTTATCCTTGAGAAAGCAAATTGCTGGAGCTATCCCCATTCATCTCACAATTCTGCTGCAGGAGCTTTTGTGGCAGCATCTGTGCTTGCTTCTCTCTATAACACAAGGAAGGCAACAGCTATAGTAAAAGTAGACAATTATGCCTAGCTTGCCAGAAAGGACATGTTATTCTTTAGCTGCTGGTGGAAGAAAGACAGAAGGCTTCCCTTGTCAACTCAGACCCCAACACTCTGTCTCTATGAATGAGTCAGAGATAACTGTGGAAATTCCCCAGTGTTGCATAATAGCCAGATCCATCAAACACCTCATAGAGAATTCAGGTCAGCTATCATTGTTAATATCAGCCAAGACACCTATCCATTTCCAACCAGTATCTTATTTGTTGATTACTGATCTATATTTCTCATTTCTTATAATCAACATGATCAATGTTTGGTACTGATGATATGTCCATAATAATCAAAAGATTGAGAGATTGCAACTTTTCAAAAATCCAACAAAACTAGTGCTATACCTATGCAAGTGAATCACATTGAGTTCACTGAGGTTTACTTCTAGGTAAATGGGTATACAATGGAAAATAGCAGTCCTGAAAGAAAATTCCACAATGAACTCAGATTTTTGGACCAGAGTTACTGAGAGCTTATGCACCGAAGATAAATTCCTTGTGTGCCCAATCACACTTGGCCAATAAAGAATTCTATTCTATTCTATCATGAACAACGCAATAACAGTACTATTTCAGGAAAATAACCTGCTTCATTGTGGTGCCCACATACAGGTACTGAATGTAAAAGAGTAAGTTGTTGTATAAAGTTAAAGTATTGTTAAAAGGAATTGTATAAACAAGTAAGTATGGAGCCAAGCAGCTTTTAAATGTATGGTAAGTAGAAAGGGGGAGGTGTTTATCCCAGTGCTCCAGAAGGGAGGGGGGATAGATTACATCATAAAGAGTAAGCCAATCGGATCATAGATAGCAGGGCCAGGAACTATAAAAGGCCTAGTTGGAAGGGCTGAGGTAAATGAAAAAGAGCTCTGTTTGTGATAACTTCCAAGAGGGAAGGTTTAGTGGGAAGAGCTGAGGAAAGCTCCAAGAGGGAAGGTTTATAGGTATTCTCTGCCTGAGTTTAACTGTCCATGAGGGAAGTTAACAGGAAGGAAGATATGCTCTAGGCAGTTCTGTGGGAAGCAGGTGCCAGGGTCAGGGAACTTTATTGATTGATATATTGTGTTATTTGTAGATAGAGATAAACGGTGAAACATGCTCTAATCTATAGGCCTAGAAACAAAGAAGAACTGGGTTTTCTAAGATTTAGTCAGGAGAGCTAGGAAAGTCTCTGAGGGGAAGAAAAGAAGAAAAGGAATTGAAAAGCTGGTTGTGGCTGTAACAAATTCATTTGACATTTACTGAGAAGTTGTGTTTAAATAAACTGTTTTCTTGTTTGTTCAAGAAATGTGTCAACGTCTTTCTATTTCTCACATAAAGGATATCTTAAGCAATCCTGCAGAGCATAGAGATATTGAAAAAGTAAAATCAAACCTCTAAAGAGAGAGAGAATTGAAACAGAGGGCGCGACCCTTGGTCAGGGAGATATAAAAAAGAAAATTAAACACAAATTTCTACCAAGATTTAACAAACAATAAACCTGACTGAGGGGGACGGGCGGGACCCTCGCATTCATTTATTATTATTTTAAGAGCAAAAACATCTGTTACTGCTGCACATATTTTTCTTCCCTGGCCTTTTCAAGACATGTTTTTGAAAGTGAAGGTAGCACAATTGAAAATGGGTTGAGAACATATTTCTGCTTTTACAGAAAATATGGACATATTCATTTCATACTAAATTGTTTTAAAAAATTATGATGGGAAAGCTCCAAAAATATGAACAGTTCACCAAAATCAGCAACAGATGGCAATGCTAAAAAGTGGCTTGTAGGGGCATATTTACATGACAGACTTAGCTCTGGTTCACACATGCAAAACGATTGTTTGATGAAACCAACACTATGCCCTCACCGATCTGTGCAGTTCAAACTTTTCAAACTCAGCACTTTTTATAGAAGTCAGCTCATGTATTCAGCAAGAATGACATGTTGTACAAGTTTGTAAAATGTAGCACTATATAAGCATAAGGGAAATAATTCCTCACAGTAAGAACAATTCAATAATGAAACAGGGATTGATGCATTCAAGGAGAGGTTGGATAGCATGTGGGGGATGTTGCTAGTAGTGAATTCCTTGACTGAGCATGGAATTGGATGAGATGAACTCTACATTTTCTTTCATCCTTCTTTAGTTTGATTTAACAATTTCATATTTAACTTAGGGCTTGATTACTTTGATATTTCATTACAGAGTTGGACTTTTGAAGTTCATTACCAAACTGCGAGTAGACAATTTGATGGACAATTTCTTCTAATTTTTCTAGGTGAGAGAGAAATTCTCCAACAATTTCTCAAGACCGGGGTTCTCCTTTGAATGACAGTACTACTACTATTGAATAACAGATGATATCCTTCTGTGGCATTCATTTAAAATATAAAAAAGTCAGGGAGGATTCAAACTCTGTAAGGAAAATTGTGCAAGCGAAAATCAGGATACACACATGGACACATTCTTTGGTCATCTCATATCTAAGGGCAAGAAAACCACACTTCATTCATGAACATTTATATGAATTTTAAATGTCAAAAGCAAATCCTCATCCTTACTGAATGAGAACTGGTAGAAGTGTGAAATTTTTTTTGAGGCTGGCACTCATTCATTTCATCTTTAAAGTATTTTGGGAAACTAATTCTGAGGGGAAAATCTAATGAAGCATTTAAATGAATTGTCTCAAAATACAGTATTCAGAACTCCTTGAAAGAAAGGCATGGCAGTTTATTATTGATATAATTTTCTGGAATATAAGTACACCAAAAAGTAGCCATTAAATCTACCAGCACAATGTAATATTTACATTTTCAGAAATAGAAGATCCACCGTGCAGGGGTGGGTTCCAACTTACCTTGCTGCCGGTTTGCTCCCTCCCGCACTGCGTGGGTGCACAGTAACGAAAAATCTGAAAAAATAAAGCAAAAAACAAAAAAACACAAAGCCAAAAAAAAGATAGCGACCACATGCACAGTGCTGGACTCGGCTTCTGCACATGCTCAGAAGGGAAAAAAATTCAAAAAAATAAATAAAAATAAATAATAAATAAATAAATAAAGATGGCGGCACCCACGGACCAGCACTGACCGAACCAGGTCGATGACATCAT